>JARHVA010004865.1:967500-972500 GCA_037957365.1 Torreya grandis | reverse complement strand
AAGACATTACAAAGATCAATAGAAGACTGATTTTGGATTTCATTATTCTTGTATAGTGTGTAAATGTTAGTTTGATATTCATATGTAGTAGAAATCTCTCCCTTGTCGATTCCTAATCTCACATAGATACTAATTATCTTGTTATACAGGTCATGTTTAGTGTTTGATGCCATATATATATATATATATATATATATATATATATATATATATATGTATATATATGTATATATATGTATGTATATGTATGTATGTATATATATATATATGTATGTATGTATGTATATATGTGTGTGTATATATATGTATATATATATGTATGTATATATATATGTATATGTATATATATACATATACATATACATATATATATACATACATATATATATATATATATACATATATATATACATATATATATATACATATATATATATATACATATATATATATATATACATATATATATACATGTATATATATATGTATGTATGTATATATATATCTATATATGTATGTGTATATATATATATATATATATATATATATATATATATATATATATATATATATATATACATGCACACGCTCACACACACACACACATGGGGAAGATGCATGGGAGAATGGAGGAGTTATTAATGATCAATAAATGTGGTGGTAGTTCATTTATTCTTTATTATACACATCCCTTCTTCAAATGAAGAATAATCCTTTTCAACAAGTTAACTTGCATTTGGATCCAATAATATTCAAGCTTTCTTATTGGTTGAGAAATCAACTAGAAGACAAGGGTTTGTTTTTCATGATGAGTCATGACTAAGCCTATTAGAGGAAATATATTTAAGATCTAAATAGAATCAATGCTCTAATTGCTTCTCCAATCCCCCAATCTGCTCCATGAACTTTTCCACATCTTCCACTTATCTTCAATATGAGGACCAGGTCCTCATATCCTTGGACCTGATAGAGCCATGAGTAAGTCTACTTATGCATATGATCTGACTATCACATTTATTCCTTAGCATTCTCTTTACTACAAAAATTAGACATATATTAACTATAGATTGAAAATGAATCTCCTTTATTGGTTTTCTTATAGCTATTATATTGATGCAAACCTATAAGTGATTTGGTCTCATTTCAATAAAAAGTTGTCAACCTTTGATCTATATTAGGTCTAAAGACCTATTTTATCTCTATATATATTTAATGATGACCCTTGATCTTGAAATATCTTATTTTGGTTAGAATTGAGTCATGATCAATCTTGGTTCCTTTGTATTTATTTTTCCTAGGTTGAAACTTCTTCATCAACCTTCATTGAGAAACTCTTGGGCTCACCTTTGCTTATTGGATATCAATTATCAACTCAACTTATTAACCTTCTGACCCATCTCACACCATTGATACCATTTTGTATGATCAAAAATGTGCCATTGGATCTGGTCTAGGGACCCCTTTGACTCATTGAATTGCTTACATATCATAGATATTTGATTCACAATTAAATGTGATCCCTTGATCTTGCTGGGACTCACCATTTAAACTCAAAAAACTAATTCATGAGGCCCAAAATTGATGTTTTCATGATTATATTTGATGTCTACATGAATTTATTTAATGGTTTCATGAATGTCTTAGGATTTTTAAACCCCAATAGTTATTTGTTGTGGCTTAATTTTGACATCTACACACCCATCATTTGATGTCTGCATGACCATCATTGACGTTCACATGACCATCAATATTTTAACTCCAATATATAATTATCAATATTCATTTTTATGTCTATGTGACCATAAATGATATTTTTATGATCGTTAATGATGTCTGTATGATCGTCACACTTTGAACATCAAACCATTAATTGTTGAGCTTAATTTTGATGTATGTGTGCATTCCCTATTCTACAAGTTAATATTTAAAGGCTTATATCTTGAGAAAGAAATATCATCAAGACATGAATTTTTTAGATTAATATCTTGGAACTAATAACATTTATTCCATGTGATCCTTTAGCCATGTGAGACTTTCTAAGCATACTTATAAAATGCATAAGTAAGTTAACCCATCCATTTCTACATGACATCCTGATGATAGTTTGGTCCTTCAAGACTTGTCCTTGAGATTTTAATTGATCCTTGAAAGATATAAAACCATACTCATATATTTAATCCAAGATAAATATTGTTATATGGGCCAAAATTGGCAAACACTTACCTTTAAACATAAGCCAATCGATCCTCAATCTCTCCCTTGGCCAAGGTGATTCACAAGAGGTTGTTTTGGTATGTAAGGATGACAAGGATAAATTACCTCTAATTACACAACATATCAATGTATCCAAAAGAATTATCCACAAGATAAGATCTATATCTCCAAATAAAGTATGAAACCCAAATCTTTCTCCTCAAGTAGAATCGTGGACAATAAAATGTGCAATAGCTCTTACTTATTCTTCTCTTTTCTAAATAATGGTGAAATAAACTTGTATATATAGGTGGATTTAACCCTAATCCCTTATAAAAGTTTCATCTAATAGGGTTCACCTAGTCAACCTAGCACAATTTTGGACAAAAATTCACTAGGTCATGGGCTAGATCAACCAAGAGCTGACCTAGACCCTAAGTGAATTTCACCCAAAACTATAAAGGGTTAACCTAGCTAACCTAGTATAGTAAATAGTTAAAAAGGAGACAAGGGTAGGAAAAGGGGGAAAAAGGTAAAAAATTCTTGGAGAGTGTGCAATAGAGAATAAAAATATTAGGGATAAGGTCTTTAGGAGATAAGTGTGTAGATGACAAGTGGAAAAAGGGACAATAATCCTATGAATCATTGATGGTCTACCCACCCCTTTCTTGGTACACCCATTAAGGAATGCACTCAAAGAGATTGAGAATCAATGGGTTCTTATAAGATACAAAGTGTCATTAAGTGATAAAATTTTGAAAATATTATGTGTATACATATGCCCCACTCAAAACTCATTATGTGTCACATGAGTGTAGCACAGGATGGTGCTTCAATAATAGAACATGATAACACATAACACTAATGCTAAGTAAAATGTAGTAAGGATAAATTAAGACAAATGAAAGGATATAATTTAAAAACACATACCTTTACTTACCTTAGTGTTATAAATAAATAATTAGACTGCAAGAGAAGTGAAGGTGTCTAATGTCAAGAACATTAGGTGAGTCTATAAAGATTAGTGAAAATAATAACAAAAAATAAAAATTTTTGGAATATAATAATATAGTAATGGAAAAGATCCTCTACAACATCATGATTCTAGAATAGTTTACAATTTAAAAAATGCATGGGTAAAAATATATATATATAGGTAAAATAAGGAATCTAACATAAAATATCTGAGAGGAAATGAATTTTGAAAAGTATGTTTTAATAGGGTGAAAGGGAATTCATTTGTTATTTAGGACTTGTGAGTGAGATTAAGAGCTCTGAGAGATCAAATGAGCTAGGATGGTGAGGAGACAAGAATTGAGATGAGAGGGACTCCCAGTAATGGCAATGGGTGTAACATAGGTAGGCAATTGAGAAACTTAAACTTGTTTTTAAATATTTTATTGATTTTAAGTGTTTTTTAAGAATTTTGTAATTTAGAGAAATTATAAGAACTAAAATGAACCCAAACAAGTTGATAAGGGTAGAAAAAACCAAACAAGGAAATGGGTTTAAAGGTATTAGTGTAATAACCAATGGAAGGCATTTATTACTAGAAATGAAAGGGGTCAACATGTAGAAACAACTATAGGCTAAAAATTTGCTAAATTCACACTACCAACTTAGTAGGTATATGTCAACTTAGTTTGTTTTCTAGACTAATGACTTAGTACATGACTACTGACTTAGTATAAAAATACACTATGATAACTTATTACTAAGGGGGGGGAATAGTAAAGGGTTGAATTAGTTTGTTACATCAACCTAGTTAAAATGAAGGAAATTTTGGTCAACCTAGTGTTTGAGTAAGTGACAAAATAGTATGAAAATGTGTGAAATAGGTTGAAAGAGTGATAAAAAGGCCTATAATTCCTGATTGAGAATGATAAAAAGGCCTATAATTCCTAGCTAAAAGGGTTGAATAGGCTAGAAATAGGTCAAATTGATCAAAAATGGATAATTTAAAGAAAATTAGGCTTGTTTTTGTTAAAATTTGAAAATAATGTATTTTGATTATAAATGACATGGAGGATTTAATACATATTTTGTTTTTTTATGGTTACATGGGTGTTTGAGATTTTGTTATTTGGTAGACATGACATGGCTCTCATACTGCTTCAAGTGATTGTTGATTGAGGATCGAGCGAGATTGATTGCATTAGGTCTAGGATGGATTATAGATATGTGTTAGATCCCATTGAGTTCAGATTTGATAGTCAAATTTTTGGGAGCTTAAGAATGGTTGACTAATACATTTAAGTGGGAGGTGGATGGGGTTACCATTGAGGTGGGTATCACCCTAAAGGATTTCCATGTAATCCTTGGACCACTTACAGGATGTACATCCATGGTCATGGGAGTACTAAATAGACAAGAAGAGAGGAGAGCCTTATTTATATGGGTAATGAGCTTAGAGAGGATATACCCCAAATTGAGATTTATCTTTTTTATGTTTATACCTCTTAGATTTGGATATCCATAAGGTTATTTTAGGACCTGTGACACCATAAGTGTTATTTCATAAGTCAAATGGAAAGGTACTACTATACGTGATACCCTTATGCCAGACTATATTGGAGCATGAGGTTTTGTATGATTTAGGATTTGTCATCTAAGTCCAACTTATGCATGACATGTATGGGATGTTATCCATAGGGCATAATTTTATGGGGCTTATTATATTGATGACTATATGGATATATGAGAGGTTACCTATATATTGGCTAGATGGGTTACCCTATATGGTTGATGATAGGATACCTTGGTTATAAAGGTGGAGGTAGGATTAGGTAGTGTGGTCCATGCCCCAC